>OX326969.1:0-42500 GCA_946800305.1 Medicago arabica
GACCAATTATTGTTTAATTAGTGGTTTTGTACGTTTCAGATGACTAATGGTTGATTATTATAATTTTTGAAAATTCGGGCTAAATGGAGGCCAAGTGAATTACCTTGTTAACTTTTGGAATTTACTTGTTTTAGAGCATTTTTTTGGAAAAATTTCATTAGAAAGAATAGCGATCCTTGACCTTTTTGCTGATTTTTCAACCGAATTTTGGAGGAATCTCTCTGAATGTACTTTTTTTAACATTGAAAGGCAAAGTCGAGCCTCTTAAAATGAGATTCAACCATATTGAAAAAACGTTTCACGCGGAATTTTATGTAAACTAATGATTTAGAAAAAGAAATCTTATAGGAAAAATTTATAAATAACCCATTTATCTCATGTTTCGCGTAACTTATTGACCAATTATTGTTTAATTTGTGGTTTTCTATGTTTCAGATGACTAATGGTTGATTATTATAATTTTTGAAAATTCGGGCTAAATGGAGGCCAAGTGAATTACCTTGTTAACTTTTGGATTTGACTTGTTTTAGACCATTTCTCACTAAAACGACCATAACTTGGGATGTCCTTATCCGGTCAGAGCATGTGAACATTCGTTGGGAAGCTAACAAGCATAGCTACGACCTCAAGGCGTTGAAATTTTTTTTAATCGAAGAAATCTAGTATTTTTTTGGAAAAATTCCATTAGAAAGGATAGCGATCCTTGACCTTTTTTCTGATTTTTCAACCGAATTTTGAAGGAATCTCTTTGAATGAACTTTTTTTAACATTGAAAGGCAAAGTCGAGCGTCATAAAATGAGATTAAACCATATTGAAAAAGCGTTTCACGCGGAATTTTATGTAAACTAATGATTTAAAAAAAGAAATCTCATAGGAAAAATTTATGAATAACCCATTTATCTCATGTTTCGCGTAACTTATTGACCAATTATTGTTTAATTTGTGTTTTTGTACGTTTCAGATGACTAATGGTTGATTATTATAATTTTTGAAAATTCGGGCTAAATGGAGGCCAAGTGAATTACCTTGTTAACTTTTGGATTTTACTTGTTTTAGACCCTTTCTCACTAAAACGACCATAACTTGGGATGTCCTTATCCGTTCGGAGCATGTGAACATTCGTTGGGAAGCTAACAAGCATAGCTACGACCTCAAGTCGTTGAAATTTTTTTCAATCGAAGAAATCTAGTATTTGTTTAGAAAAATTCCATTAGAAAGGATAGCGATCCTTGACCTTTTTTCTGATTTTTCAACCGAATTTTGGAGGAATCTCTCTGAATCAAATTTTTTTAACTTTGAAAGGCAAAGTCGAGCCTCTTAAAATGAGATTAAATCATATTTAAAAAAGGTTTCACGTGGAAATTTATGTAAAGTAATGATTTAAAAAAAGAAATCTCATAGGAAAAATTTATGAATAACCCATTTATCTCATGTTTCTAGTAACTTATTGACCAATAATTGTTTAATTTGTGGTTTTGTACGTTTCAGATGACTAATGATTGATTATTATAATTTTTGAAAATTCGGACTAAATGGAGGCCAAGTGAATTACCTTGTTAACTTTTGGATTTTACTTGTTTTAGACCGTTTTTCACTAAAACGACCATAACTTGAGATGTCCTTATCCGGTCGGAGCATGTGAACATTCGTTGGGAATCTAACAAGCATAGCTACGACCTCAAGGCGTTGAAATTTTTTTTTAATCAAAGAAATCTAGTAATTGTTTGGAAAAATTCCATTAGAAAGGATAGCGATCCTTGACCTTTTTTTTGATTTTTCAACCGAATTTTGGAGGAATCTCTCTGAATGAACTTTTTTTAACATTGAAAGGCAAAGTCGAGCCTTTTAAAATGAGATTTAACCATATTGAAAAAACGTTTCACGCGGAATTTTATGTAAACTAATGATTTAGAAAAAGAAATCTTATAGGAAAAATTTATTAATAACCCATTTATCTCATGTTTCGCGTAACTTATTGACCAATTATTGTTTAATTAGTGGTTTTGTACGTTTCAGATGACTAATGGTTGATTATTATAATTTTTGAAAATTCGGGCTAAATGGAGGCCAAGTGAATTACCTTGTTAACTTTTGGATTTGACTTGTTTTAGACCCTTTCTCACTAAAACGACCATAACTTGGGATGTCCTTATCCGGTCGGAATATGTGAACATTCGTTGGGAAGCTAACAAGCATAGCTACGACCTCAAGTCGTTGAAATTTTTTTCAATCGAAGAAATCTAGTATTTGTTTAGAAAAATTCCATTAAAAAGGATAGCGATCCTTGAGCTTTTTTCTGATTTTTCAACCGAATTTTGAAGGAATCTCTCTGAATGAACTTTTTTTAACATTGAAAGGCAAAGTCGAGCCTCTTAAAATGAGATTCAACCATATTGAAAAACCGTTTCACGCGGAATTTTATGTAAACTAATAATTTAGAAAAAGAAATCTTATAGGAAAAATTTATAAATAACCCATTTATCTCATGTTTCGCGTAACTTATTGACCAATTATTGTTTAATTTGTGGTTTTGTACGTTTCAGATGACTAATGGTTGATTATTATAATTTTTGAAAATTCGGGCTAAATGGAGGCCAAGTGAATTACCTTGTTAACTTTTGGAATTTACTTGTTTTAGACCATTTCTCACTAAAACGACCATAACTTGGGATGTCCTTATCCGGTCAGAGCATGTGAACATTCGTTGGGAAGCTAACAAGCATAGCTACGACCTCAAGGCGTTGAAATTTTTTTTAATCGAAGAAATCTAGTATTTTTTTGGAAAAATTCCATTAGAAAGGATAGCGATCCTTGACCTTTTTTCTGATTTTTCAACCGAATTTTGAAGGAATCTCTTTGAATGAACTTTTTTTAACATTGAAAGGCAAAGTCGAGCGTCATAAAATGAGATTAAACCATATTGAAAAAGCGTTTCACGCGGAATTTTATGTAAACTAATGATTTAAAAAAAGAAATCTCATAGGAAAAATTTATGAATAACCCATTTATCTCATGTTTCGCGTAACTTATTGACCAATTATTGTTTAATTTGTGTTTTTGTACGTTTCAGATGACTAATGGTTGATTATTATAATTTTTTAAATATCGGGCTAAATGGAGGCCAAGTGAATTACCTTGTTAACTTTTGGATTTTACTTGTTTTAGACCCTTTCTCACTAAAACGACCATAACTTGGGATGTCCTTATCCGTTCGGAGCATGTGAACATTCGTTGGGAAGCTAACAAGCATAGCTACGACCTCAAGTCTTTGAAATTTTTTTCAATCGAAGAAATCTAGTATTTGTTTAGAAAAATTTCATTAGAAAGGATAGCGATCCTTGACCTTTTTTCTGATTTTTCAACCGAATTTTGGAGGAATCTCTCTGAATCAAATTTTTTTAACTTTGAAAGGCAAAGTCGAGCCTCTTAAAATGAGATTAAACCATATTTAAAAAAGGTTTCACGTGGAATTTTATGTAAAGTAATAATTTAAAAAAAGAAATCTCATAGGAAAAATTTATGAATAACCCATTTATCTCATGTTTCTAGTAACTTATTGACCAATTATTGTTTAATTTGTGGTTTTGTACGTTTCAGATGACTAATGATTGATTATTATAATTTTTGAAAATTCGGACTAAATGGAGGCCAAGTGAATTACCTTGTTAACTTTTGGATTTTACTTGTTTTAGACCGTTTTTCACTAAAACGACCATAACTTGAGATGTCCTTATCCGGTCGGAGCATGTGAACATTCGTTGGGAAGCTAACAAGCATAGCTACGACCTCAAGGCGTTGAAATTTTTTTTTAATCAAAGAAATCTAGTAATTGTTTGGAAAAATTCCATTAGAAAGGATAGCGATCCTTGACCTTTTTTTTGATTTTTCAACCGAATTTTGGAGGAATCTCTCTGAATGAACTTTTTTTAACATTGAAAGGCAAAGTCGAGCCTCTTAAAATGAGATTCAACCATATTGAAAAAACGTTTCACGCGGAATTTTATGTAAACTAATAATTTAGAAAAAGAAATCTTATAGGAAAAATTTATAAATAACCCATTTATCTCATGTTTCGCGTAACTTATTGACCAATTATTGTTTAATTTGTGGTTTTGTACGTTTCAGATGACTAATGGTTGATTATTATAATTTTTGAAAATTCGGGCTAAATGGAGGCCAAGTGAATTACCTTGTTAACTTTTGGAATTTACTTGTTTTAGACCATTTCTCACTAAAACGACCATAACTTGGGATGTCCTTATCCGGTCAGAGCATGTGAACATTCGTTGGGAAGCTAACAAGCATAGCTACGACCTCAAGGCGTTGAAATTTTTTTTAATCGAAGAAATCTAGTATTTTTTTGGAAAAATTCCATTAGAAAGGATAGCGATCCTTGACCTTTTTTCTGATTTTTCAACCGAATTTTGAAGGAATCTCTTTGAATGAACTTTTTTTAACATTGAAAGGCAAAGTCGAGCGTCATAAAATGAGATTAAACCATATTGAAAAAGCGTTTCACGCGGAATTTTATGTAAACTAATGATTTAAAAAAAGAAATCTCATAGGAAAAATTTATGAATAACCCATTTATCTCATGTTTCGCGTAACTTATTGACCAATTATTGTTTAATTTGTGGTTTTGTACGTTTCAGATGACTAATGGTTGATTATTATAAGTTTTGAAAATTCGGGCTAAATGGAGGCCAAGTGAATTACCTTGTTAACTTTATGATTTTACTTGTTTTAGACCGTTTTTCACTAAAACGACCATAACTTGAGATGTCCTTATCCGGTCGGAGCATGTGAACATTCGTTGGGAAGCTAACAAGCATAGCTACGACCTCAAGGCGTTGAAATTTTTTTTAATCAAAGAAATCTAGTAATTGTTTGGAAAAATTCCATTAGAAAGGATAGCGATCCTTGACCTTTTTTCTGATTTTTCAACCGAATTTTGGAGGAATCTCTCTGAATGAACTTTTTTTAACATTAAAAGGCAAAGTCGAGCCTTTTAAAATGAGATTTAACCATATTGAAAAAACGTTTCACGCGGAATTTTATGTAAACTAATGATTTAGAAAAAGAAATCTTATAGGAAAAATTTATTAATAACCCATTTATCTCATGTTTCGCGTAACTTATTGACCAATTATTGTTTAATTAGTGGTTTTGTACGTTTCAGATGACTAATGGTTGATTATTATAATTTTTGAAAATTCGGGCTAAATGGAGGCCAAGTGAATTACCTTGTTAACTTTTGGATTTGACTTGTTTTAGACCCTTTCTCACTAAAACGACCATAACTTGGGATGTCCTTATCCGGTCGGAATATGTGAACATTCGTTGGGAAGCTAACAAGCATAGCTACGACCTCAAGTCGTTGAAATTTTTTTCAATCGAAGAAATCTAGTATTTGTTTAGAAAAATTCCATTAAAAAGGATAGCGATCCTTGAGCTTTTTTCTGATTTTTCAACCGAATTTTGGAGGAATCTCTCTGAATGAACTTTTTTTAACATTGAAAGGCAAAGTCGAGCCTCTTAAAATGAGATTCAACCATATTGAAAAAACGTTTCACGCGGAATTTTATGTAAACTAATAATTTAGAAAAAGAAATCTTATAGGAAAAATTTATAAATAACCCATTTATCTCATGTTTCGCGTAACTTATTGACCAATTATTGTTTAATTTGTGGTTTTGTACGTTTCAGATGACTAATGGTTGATTATTATAATTTTTGAAAATTCGGGCTAAATGGAGGCCAAGTGAATTACCTTGTTAACTTTTGGAATTTACTTGTTTTAGACCATTTCTCACTAAAACGACCATAACTTGGGATGTCCTTATCCGGTCAGAGCATGTGAACATTCGTTGGGAAGCTAACAAGCATAGCTACGACCTCAAGGCGTTGAAATTTTTTTTAATCGAAGAAATCTAGTATTTTTTTGGAAAAATTCCATTAGAAAGGATAGCGATCCTTGACCTTTTTTCTGATTTTTCAACCGAATTTTGAAGGAATCTCTTTGAATGAACTTTTTTTAACATTGAAAGGCAAAGTCGAGCGTCATAAAATGAGATTAAACCATATTGAAAAAGCGTTTCACGCGGAATTTTATGTAAACTAATGATTTAAAAAAAGAAATCTCATAGGAAAAATTTATGAATAACGCATTTATCTCATGTTTCGCGTAACTTATTGACCAATTATTGTTTAATTTGTGGTTTTGTACGTTTCAGATGACTAATGGTTGATTATTATAAGTTTTGAAAATTCGGGCTAAATGGAGGCCAAGTGAATTACCTTGTTAACTTTTGGATTTTACTTGTTTTAGACCGTTTTTCACTAAAACGACCATAACTTGAGATGTCCTTATCCGGTCGGAGCATGTGAACATTCGTTGGGAAGCTAACAAGCATAGCTACGACCTCAAGGCGTTGAAATTTTTTTTTAATCAAAGAAATCTAGTAATTGTTTGGAAAAATTCCATTAGAAAGGATAGCGATCCTTGACCTTTTTTCTGATTTTTCAACCGAATTTTGGAGGAATCTCTCTGAATGAACTTTTTTTAACATTGAAAGGCAAAGTCGAGCCTTTTAAAATGAGATTTAACCATATTGAAAAAACGTTTCACGCGGAATTTTATGTAAACTAATGATTTAGAAAAAGAAATCTTATAGGAAAAATTTATTAATAACCCATTTATCTCATGTTTCGCGTAACTTATTGACCAATTATTGTTTAATTAGTGGTTTTGTACGTTTCAGATGACTAATGGTTGATTATTATAATTTTTGAAAATTCGGGCTAAATGGAGGCCAAGTGAATTACCTTGTTAACTTTTGGATTTGACTTGTTTTAGACCCTTTCTCACTAAAACGACCATAACTTGGGATGTCCTTATCCGGTCGGAATATGTGAACATTCGTTGGGAAGCTAACAAGCATAGCTACGACCTCAAGTCGTTGAAATTTTTTTCAATCGAAGAAATCTAGTATTTGTTTAGAAAAATTCCATTAAAAAGGATAGCGATCCTTGAGCTTTTTTCTGATTTTTCAACCGAATTTTGGAGGAATCTCTCTGAATGAACTTTTTTTAACATTGAAAGGCAAAGTCGAGCCTCTTAAAATGAGATTCAACCATATTGAAAAAACGTTTCACGCGGAATTTTATGTAAACTAATAATTTAGAAAAAGAAATCTTATAGGAAAAATTTATAAATAACCCATTTATCTCATGTTTCGCGTAACTTATTGACCAATTATTGTTTAATTTGTGGTTTTGTACGTTTCAGATGATTAATGGTTGATTATTATAATTTTTGAAAATTCGGCCTAAATGGAGGCCAAGTGAATTACCTTGTTAACTTTTGGATTTGACTTGTTTTAGACCATTTCTCACTAAAACGACCATAACTTTGGATGTCCTTCTCCGGTCAGAGCATATGAACATTCGTTGGGGAGCTAACAAGCATAGCTACGACCTCAAGGCGTTGAAAAAAATTTTAATCGAAGAAATCTAGTATTTTTTTGGAAAAATTCCATTAGAAAGGATAGCGATCCTTGACCTTTTTTCTGATTTTTCAACCGAATTTTGAAGGAATCTCTTTGAATGAACTTTTTTTAACATTGAAAGGCAAAGTCGAGCGTCATAAAATGAGATTAAACCATATTGAAAAAACGTTTCACGCGGAATTTTATGTAAACTAATGATTTAAAAAAAGAAATCTCATAGGAAAAATTTATGAATAACCCATTTATCTCATGTTTCGCGTAACTTATTGACCAATAATTGTTTAATTTGTGGTTTTGTACGTTTCAGATGACTAATGGTTGATTATTATAATTTTTGAAAATTCGGACTAAATGGAGGCCAAGTGAATTACCTTGTTAACTTTTGGATTTTACTTGTTTTAGACCATTTCTCACTAAAACGACCATAACTTGGGATGTCCTTATCCGGTCAGAGCATGTGAACATTCGTTGGGAAGCTAACAAGCATAGATACGACCCCAAGGCGTTGAAATTTTTTTAAACGAAGAAATCTAGTATTTTTTTGGAAAAATTCCATTAGAAAGGATAGCGATCCTTGACCTTTTTTCTGATTTTTCAACCGAATTTTGAAGGAATCTCTTTGAATGAACTTTTTTTAACATTGAAAGGCAAAGTCGAGCGTCATAAAGTGAGATTAAACCATATTGAAAAAACGTTTCACGCGGAATTTTATGTAAACTAATGATTTAAAAAAAGAAATCTCATAGGAAAAATTTATGAATAACCCATTTATCTCATGTTTCGCGTAACTTATTGACCAATTATTGTTTAATTTGTGTTTTTGTACGTTTCAGATGACTAATTGTTGATTATTATAATTTTTGAAAATTCGGGCTAAATGGAGGCCAAGTGAATTACCTTGTTAACTTTTGGATTTTACTTGTCTTAGACCCTTTCTCACTAAAACGACCATAACTTGGGATGTCCTTATCCGTTCGGAGCATGGGAACATTCATTGGGAAGCTAACAAGCATAGCTATGACCTCAAGTCGTTGAAATTTTTTTCAATCGAAGAAATCTAGTATTTGTTTAGAAAAATTCCATTAGAAAGGATATCGATCCTTGACCTTTTTTCTGATTTTTCAACCGAATTTTGGAGGAATCTCTCTGAATGAACTTTTTTTAATATTGAAAGGCAAAGTCGAGCCTCTTAAAATGAGATTTAACCATATTGAAAAAACTTTTCACGCGGAATTTTATGTAAACTAATGATTTAGAAAAAGAAATCTTATAGGAAAAATTTATAAATAACCCATTTATCTCATGTTTCGCGTAACTTATTGACCAATTATTGTTTAATTAGTGGTTTTGTACGTTTCAGATGACTAATGGTTGATTATTATAATTTTTGAAAATTCGGGAGAAATAGAGGCCAAGTGAATTACCTTGTTAACTTTTTGATTTGACTTGTTTTAGACCCTTTCTCACTAAAAGGACCATAACTTGGGATGTCCTTATCCGGTCGGAGCATGTGAACATTCGTTGGGAAGCTAACAAGCATAGCTACGACCTCAAGGCGTTGATTTTTTTTTAATCAAAGAAATCTATTATTTTTTTGGAAAAATTCCATTAGAAAGGATAGCGATCCTTGACCTTTTTGCTGATTTTTCAACCGAATTTTGGAGGAATCTCTCTGAATGAACTTTTTTTAACATTGAAAGGCAAAGTCGAGCCTTTTAAAATGAGATTCAACCATATTGAAAAAACGTTTCACGCGGAATTTTATGTAAACTAATGATTTAGAAAAAGAAATCTTATAGGAAAAATTTATAAATAACCCATTTATCTCATGTTTCGCGTAACTTATTGACCAATTATTGTTTAATTTGTGGTTTTGTACGTTTCAGATGACTAATGGTTGATTATTATAATTTTTGAAAATTCGGGCTAAATGGATGCCAAGTGAATTACCTTGTTAACTTTTGGATTTGACTTGTTTTAGACCCTTTCTCACTAAAACGACCATAACTTGGGATGTCCTTATCCGGTCGGAGCATGTGAACATTCGTTGGGAAGCTAACAAGCATAGCTACGACCTCAAGGCGTTGATTTTTTTTTTAATCGAAGAAATCTAGTAATTGTTTGGAAAAATTCCATTAGAAAGGATAGCGATCCTTGACCTTTTTTTTGATTTTTCAACCGAATTTTGGAGGAATCTCTCTGAATGAACTTTTTTTAACATTGAAAGGCAAAGGTGAGCCTTTTAAAATGAGATTTAACCATATTGAAAAAACGTTTCACGCGGAATTTTATGTAAACTAATGATTTAGAAAAAGAAATCTTATAGGAAAAATTTATAAATAACCCATTTATCTCATGTTTCGCGTAACTTATTGACCAATTATTGTTTAATTTGTGGTTTTGTACGTTTCAGATGACTAATGGTTGATTATTATAATTTTTGAAAATTCGGGCTAAATGGAGGCCAAGTGAATTACCTTGTTAACTTTTGGAATTTACTTGTTTTAGACCATTTCTCACTAAAACGACCATAACTTGGGATGTCCTTATCCGGTCAGAGAATGTGAACATTCGTTGGGAAGCTAACAAGCATAGCTACGACCTCAAGGCATTGAAATTTTTTTTAATCGAAAAAATCTAGTATTTTTTTGGAAAAATTCCATTAGAAAGGATAGCGATCCTTGACCTTTTTTCTGATTTTTCAACCGAATTTTGAAGGAATCTCTTTGAATGAACTTTTTTTAACATTGAAAGGCAAAGTCGAGCGTCATAAAATGAGATTAAACCATATTGAAAAAGCGTTTCACGCGGAATTTTATGTAAACTAATGATTTAAAAAAAGAAATCTCATAGGAAAAATTTATGAATAACCCATTTATCTCATGTTTCGCGTAACTTATTGACCAATTATTGTTTAATTTGTGTTTTTGTACGTTTCAGATGACTAATGGTTGATTATTATAATTTTTGAAAATTTGGGCTAAATGGAGGCCAAGTGAATTACCTTGTTAACTTTTGGATTTTACTTGTTTTAGACCCTTTCTCACTAAAACGACCATAACTTGGGATGTCCTTATCCGTTCGGAGCATGTGAACATTCGTTGGGAAGCTAACAAGCATAGCTACGACCTCAAGTCGTTGAAATTTTTTTCAATCGAAGAAATCTAGTATTTGTTTAGAAAAATTCCATTAGAAAGGATAGCGATCCTTGACCTTTTTTCTGATTTTTCAACCGAATTTTGGAGGAATCTCTCTGAATCAAATTTTTTTAACATTGAAAGAGAAAGTCGAGCCTCTTAAAATGAGATTAAACCATATTTAAAAAAGGTTTCACGTTGAATTTTATGTAAAGTAATGATTTAAAAAAAGAAATCTCATAGGAAATATTTATGAATAACCCATTTATCTCATGTTTCTAGTAACTTATTGACCAATAATTGTTTAATTTGTGGTTTTGTACGTTTCAGATGACTAATGGTTGATTATTATAATTTTTGAAAATTCGGACTAAATGGAGGCCAAGTGAATTACCTTGTTAACTTTTGGATTTTACTTGTTTTAGACCGTTTTTCACTAAAACGACCATAACTTGACATGTCCTTATCCAGTCGGAGCATGTGAACATTCGTTGGGAAGCTAACAAGCATAGCTACGACCTCAAGGCGTTGAAAATTTTTTTTAATCAAAGAAATCTAGTAATTGTTTGGAAAAATTCCATTAGAAAGGATAGCGATCCTTGACCTTTTTTTTGATTTTTCAACCGAATTTTGGAGGAATCTCTCTGAATAAACTTTTTTTAACATTGAAAGGCAAAGTCGAGCCTTTTAAAATGAGATTTAACCATATTGAAAAAACGTTTCACGCGGAATTTTATGTAAACTAATGATTTAGAAAAAGAAATCTTATAGGAAAAATTTATAAATAACCCATTTATCTCATGTTTCGCGTAACTTATTGACCAATTATTGTTTAATTAGTGGTTTTGTACGTTTCAGATGACTAATGGTTGATTATTATAATTTTTGAAAATTCGGGCTAAATGGAGGCCAAGTGAATTACCTTGTTAACTTTTGGATTTGACTTGTTTTAGACCCTTTCTCACTAAAACGACCATAACTTGGGATGTCCTTATCCGGTCGGAATATGTGAACATTCGTTGGGAAGCTAACAAGCATAGCTACGACCTCAAGGCGTTGAAATTTTTTTTAATCGAAGAAATCTAGTATTTTTTTGGAAAAATTCCATTAGAAAGGATAGCGATCTTTGACCTTTGTTCTGATTTTTCAACCGAATTTTGAAGGAATCTCTTTGAATGAACTTTTTTTAACATTGAAAGGCAAAGTCGAGCGTCATAAAATGAGATTAAACCATATTGAAAAAGCGTTTCACGCGGAATTTTATGTAAACTAATGATTTAAAAAAAGAAATCTCATAGGAAAAATTTATGAATAACCCATTTATCTCATGTTTCGCGTAACTTATTGACCAATTATTGTTTAATTTGTGTTTTTGTACGTTTCAGATGACTAATGGTTGATTATTATAATTTTTGAAAATTTGGGCTAAATGGAGGCCAAGTGAATTACCTTGTTAACTTTTGGATTTTACTTGTTTTAGACCCTTTCTCACTAAAATGACCATAACTTGGGATGTCCTTATCCGTTCGGAGCATGTGAACATTCGTTGGGAAGCTAACAAGCATAGCTACGACCTCAAGTCGTTGAAATTTTTTTCAATCGAAGAAATCTAGTATTAGTTTAGAAAAATTCCATTAGAAAGGATAGCGATCCTTGACCTTTTTTCTGATTTTTCAACCGAATTTTGGAGGAATCTCTCTGAATCAAATTTTTTTAACATTGAAAGGGAAAGTCGAGCCTCTTAAAATGAGATTAAACCATATTTAAAAAAGGTTTCACGTTGAATTTTATGTAAAGTAATGATTTAAAAAAAGAAATCTCATAGGAAAAATTTATGAATAACCCATTTATCTCATGTTTCTAGTAACTTATTGACCAATAATTGTTTAATTTGTGGTTTTGTACGTTTCAGATGACTAATGGTTGATTATTATAATTTTTGAAAATTCGGACTAAATGGAGGCCAAGTGAATTACCTTGTTAACTTTTGGATTTTACTTGTTTTAGACCGTTTTTCACTAAAACGACCATAACTTGACATGTCCTTATCTGGTCGGAGCATGTGAACATTCGTTGGGAAGCTAACAAGCATAGCTACGACCTCAAGGCGTTGAAATTTTTTTTTAATCAAAGAAATCTAGTAATTGTTTGGAAAAATTCCATTAGAAAGGATAGCGATCCTTGACCTTTTTTTTGATTTTTCAACCGAATTTTGGAGGAATCTCTCTGAATAAACTTTTTTTAACATTGAAAGGCAAAGTCGAGCCTTTTAAAATGAGATTTAACCATATTGAAAAAACGTTTCACGCGGAATTTTATGTAAACTAATGATTTAGAAAAAGAAATCTTATAGGAAAAATTTATAAATAACCCATTTATCTCATGTTTCGCGTAATTTATTGACCAATTATTGTTTAATTAGTGGTTTTGTACGTTTCAGATGACTAATGGTTGATTATTATAATTTTTGAAAATTCGGGCTAAATGGAGGCCAAGTGAATTACCTTGTTAACTTTTGGATTTGACTTGTTTTAGACCCTTTCTCACTAAAACGACCATAACTTGGGATGTCCTTATCCGGTCGGAATATGTGAACATTCGTTGGGAAGCTAACAAGCATAGCTACGACCTCAAGTCGTTGAAATTTTTTTCAATCGAAGAAATCTAGTATTTGTTTAGAAAAATTCCATTAGAAAGGATAGCGATCCTTGAGCTTTTTTCTGAGTTTTCAACCGAATTTTGGAGGAATCTCTCTGAATGAACTTTTTTTACCATTGAAAGGCAAAGTCGAGCCTCTTAAAATGAGATTCAACGATATTGAAAAAACGTTTCACGCGGAATTTTATGTAAACTAATAATTTAGAAAAAGAAATCTTATAGGAAAAATTTATAAATAACCCATTTATCTCATGTTTCGCGTAACTTATTGACCAATTATTGTTTAATTAGTGGTTTTGTACGTTTCAGATGACTAATGGTTGATTATTATAATTTTTGAAAATTCGGGCTAAATGGAGGCCAAGTGAATTACCTTGTTAACTTTTGGATTTGACTTGTTTTAGACCCTTTCTCACTAAAACGACCATAACTTGGGATGTCCTTATCCGGTCGGAATATGTGAACATTCGTTGGGAAGCTAACAAGCATAGCTACGACCTCAAGTCGTTGAAATTTTTTTCAATCGAAGAAATCTAGTATTTGTTTAGAAAAATTCCATTAGAAAGGATAGCGATCCTTGAGCTTTTTTCTGAGTTTTCAACCAAATTTTGGAGGAATCTCTCTGAATGAACTTTTTTTAACATTGAAAGGCAAAGTCGAGCCTCTTAAAATGAGATTCAACTATATTGAAAAAACGTTTTACGCGGAATTTTATGTAAACTAATAATTTAGAAAAAGAAATCTTATAGGAAAAATTTTTAAATAACCCATTTATCTCATGTTTCGCGTAACTTATTGACCAATTATTGTTTAATTTGTGGTTTTGTACGTTTCAGATGATTAATGGTTGATTATTATAATTTTTGAAAATTCGGGCTAAATGGAGGCCAAGTGAATTACCTTGTTAACTTTTGGATTTGACTTGTTTTAGACCATTTCTCACTAAAACGACCATAACTTGGGATGTCCTTATCCGATCAGAGCATGTGAACATTCGTTGGGAAGCTAACAAGCATAGCTACGACCTCAAGGCGTTGAAATTTTTTTTAATCGAAGAAATCTAGTATTTTTTTGGAAAAATTCCATTAGAAAGGATAGCGATCTTTGACCTTTTTTCTGATTTTTCAACCGAATTTTGAAGGAATCTCTTTGAATGAACTTTTTTTAACATTGAAAGGCAAAGTCGAGCGTCATAAAATGAGATTAAACCATATTGAAAAAGCGTTTCACGCGGAATTTTATGTAAACTAATGATTTAAAAAAAGAAATCTCATAGGAAAAATTTATGAATAACCCATTTATCTCATGTTTCGCGTAACTTATTGACCAATTATTGTTTAATTTGTGTTTTTGTACGTTTCAGATGACTAATGGTTGATTATTATAATTTTTGAAAATTTGGGCTAAATGGAGGCCAAGTGAATTACCTTGTTAACTTTTGGATTTTACTTGTTTTAGACCCTTTCTCACTAAAACGACCATAACTTGGGATGTCCTTATCCGTTCGGAGCATGTGAACATTCGTTGGGAAGCTAACAAGCATAGCTACGACCTCAAGTCGTTGAAATTTTTTTCAATCGAAGAAATCTAGTATTTGTTTAGAAAAATTCCATTTGAAAGGATAGCGATCCTTGACCTTTTTTCTGATTTTTCAACCGAATTTTGGAGAAATCTCTCTGAATCAAATTTTTTTAACATTGAAAGGGAAAGTTGAGCCTCTTAAAATGAGATTAAACCATATTTAAAAAAGGTTTCACGTGGAATTTTATGTAAAGTAATGATTTAAAAAAAGAAATCTCATAGGAAAAATTTATGAATAACCCATTTATCTCATGTTTCTAGTAACTTATTGACCAATAATTGTTTAATTTGTGGTTTTGTACGTTTCAGATGACTAATGGTTGATTATTATAATTTTTGAAAATTCGGACTAAATGGAGGCCAAGTGAATTACCTTGTTAACTTTTGGATTTTACTTGTTTTAGACCGTTTTTCACTAAAACGACCATAACTTGACATGTCCTTATCCGGTCGGAGCATGTGAACATTCGTTGGGAAGCTAACAAGCATAGCTACGACCTCAAGGCGTTGAAATTTTTTTTTAATCAAAGAAATCTAGTAATTGTTTGGAAAAATTCCATTAGAAAGGATAGCGATCCTTGACCTTTTTTTTGATTTTTCAACCGAATTTTGGAGGAATCTCTCTGAATAAACTTTTTTTAACATTGAAAGGCAAAGTCGAGCCTTTTAAAATGAGATTTAACCATATTGAAAAAACGTTTCACGCGGAATTTTATGTAAACTAATGATTTAGAAAAAGAAATCTTATAGGAAAAATTTATAAATAACCCATTTATCTCATGTTTCGCGTAACTTATTGACCAATTATTGTTTAATTAGTGGTTTTGTACGTTTCAGATGACTAATGGTTGATTATTATAATTTTTGAAAATTCGGGCTAAAGGGATGCCAAGTGAATTACCTTGTTAACTTTTGGATTTTACTTGTTTTAGACCCTTTCTCACTAAAACGACCATAACTTGGGATGTCCTTATCCGGTCGGAATATGTGAACATTCGTTGGGAAGCTAACAAGCATAGCTACGACCTCAAGTCGTTGAAATTTTTTTCAATCGAAGAAATCTAGTATTTGTTTAGAAAAATTCCATTAGAAAGGATAGCGATCCTTGAGCTTTTTTCTGAGTTTTCAACCGAATTTTGGAGGAATCTCTCTGAATTAACTTTTTTTAACATTGAAAGGCAAAGTCGAGCCTCTTAAAATGAGATTCAACTATATTGAAAAAACGTTTCACGCGGAATTTTATGTAAACTAATAATTTAGAAAAAGAAATCTTATAGGAAAAATTTTTAAATAACCCATTTATCTCATGTTTCGCGTAACTTATTGACCAATTATTGTTTAATTTGTGCTTTTGTACGTTTCAGATGATTAATGGTTGATTATTATAATTTTTGAAAATTCGGGATAAATGGAGGCCAAGTGAATTACCTTGTTAACTTTTGGATTTGACTTGTTTTAGACCATTTCTCACTAAAACGACCATAACTTGGGATGTCCTTATCCGATCAGAGCATGTGAACATTCGTTGGGAAGCTAACAAGCATAGCTACGACCTCAAGGCGTTGAAATTTTTTTTAATCGAAGAAATCTAGTATTTTTTTGGAAAAATTCCATTAGAAAGGATAGCGATCCTTGACCTTTTTTCTGATTTTTCAACCGAATTTTGAAGGAATCTCTTTGAATGAACTTTTTTTAACATTGAAAGGCAAAGTCGAGCGTCATAAAATGAGATTAAACCATATTGAAAAAACGTTTCACGCGGAATTTTATGTAAACTAATGATTTAAAAAAAGAAATCTCATAGGAAAAATTTATGAATAACCCATTTATCTCATGTTTCGCGTAACTTATTGACCAATTATTGTTTAATTTGTGTTTTTGTACGTTTCAGATGACTAATTGTTGATTATTATAATTTTTGAAAATTCGGGCTAAATGGAGGCCAAGTGAATTACCTTGTTAACTTTTGGATTTTACTTGTCTTAGACCCTTTCTCACTAAAACGACCATAACTTGGGATGTCCTTATCCGTTCGGAGCATGTGAACATTCGTTGGGAAGCTAACAAGCATAGCTATGACCTCAAGTCGTTGAAATTTTTTTCAATTTGAAGAAATCTAGTATTTGTTTAGAAAAATTCCATTAGAAAGGATAGCGATCCTTGACCTTTTTTCTGATTTTTCAACCGAGTTTTGGAGGAATCTCTCTGAATGAACTTTTTTTAACATTGAAAGGCAAAGTCGAGCCTCTTAAAATGAGATTTAACCATATTGAAAAAACTTTTCACGCGGAATTTTATGCAAACTAATGATTTAGAAAAAGAAATCTTATAGGAAAAATTTATAAATAACCCATTTATCTCATGTTTCGCGTAACTTATTGACCAATTATTGTTTAATTAGTGGTTTTGTACGTTTCAGATGACTAATGGTTGATTATTATAATTTTTGAAAATTCGGGAGAAATGGAGACCAAGTGAATTACCTTGTTAACTTTTTGATTTGACTTGTTTTAGACCCTTTCTCACTAAAATGACCATAACTTGGGATGTCCTTATCCGGTCGGAGCATGTGAACATTCGTTGGGAAGCTAACAAGCATAGCTACAACCTCAAGGCGTTGATTTTTTTTTTAATCAAAGAAATCTAGTATTTTTTTGGAAAAATTTCATTAGAAAGGATAGCGATCCTTGACCTTTTTGCTGATTTTTCAACCGAATTTTGGAGGAATCTCTCTGAATGAACTTTTTTTAACATTGAAAGGCAAAGTCGAGCCTCTTAAAATGAGATTCAACCATATTAAAAAAACGTTTCACGCGGAATTTTATGTAAACTAATGATTTAGAAAAAGAAATCTTATAGGAAAAATTTATAAATAACCCATTTATCTCATGTTTCGCGTAACTTATTGACCAATTATTGTTTAATTTGTGGTTTTGTACGTTTCAGATGACTAATGGTTGATTATTATAATTTTTGAAAATTCGGGCTAAATGGAGGCCAAGTGAATTACCTTGTTAACTTTTGGATTTGACTTGTTTTAGACCCTTTCTCACTAAAACGACCATAACTTGGGATGTCCTTATCCGGTCGGAGCATGTGAACATTCGTTGGGAAGCTAACAAGCATAGCTACGACCTCAAGGCGTTGATTTTTTTTTTAATCGAAGAAATCTAGTAATTGTTTGGAAAAATTCCATTAGAAAGGATAGCGATCCTTGACCTTTTTTTTGATTTTTCAACCGAATTTTGGAGGAATCTCTCTGAATGAACTTTTTTTAACATTGAAAGGCAAAGTCGAGCCTTTTAAAATGAGATTTAACCATATTGAAAAAACGTTTCACGCGGAATTTTATGTAAACTAATGATTTAGAAAAAGAAATCTTATAGGAAAAATTTATAAATAACCCATTTATCTCATGTTTCGCGTAACTTATTGACCAATTATTGTTTAATTTGTGGTTTTGTACGTTTCAGATGACTAATGGTTGATTATTATAATTTTTGAAAATTCGGGCTAAATGGAGGCCAAGTGAATTACCTTGTTAACTTTTGGATTTGACTTGTTTTAGACCCTTTCTCACTAAAACGACCATAACTTGGGATGTCCTTATCCGGTCGGAGTGTAACGCCCGTTTTAATTATTTAAATTATTTTATATAGTATAGAGTATATTTATATGATTTTGTGTGAATTAAGTGATATTCGAGATATTATGTGATTTATGCGACTTATGTGTTGTGTTGTGACTTATTTTATTGTTTAATAAAATAAGATTAGAAAATAAAATAAATAATAAGTTGTGGATTTGTTTTAGAATTAGATATAGTTGTGGGGAAATAAGATAAAATAAAACAAACAAAAAGAGGTTTAAAAGGGGGAAATTAGGTTAGAATTGTACAGAACGTACAATTCAGAGCTTTGGGAGGAAAAAGGGAGAAAACGGAAGAGAAGAACCGGAGAGGCTGCCGCTCGAATTTCTTAAGATAAGGGTGAGCCTATCATTACAATTTCATTAGAACATGTAGTTCATGATTATGGTTAACAATCCTAGGTTTAATTCATGAGGATTAGGAATTGAAAGTTAGGTCAAAAAGTGGTAGATTGATGACTAGATGATGAAAAACTGTACCGTTGACGTAGGAAACTGTTTACAGACATTAGAATAAATCTTAGACATCATTATAGTCGAATTTGGGAAGAATTAGGATGGAATTTGGGGTTTTGGGTGAAAACCCTCGTAACCCCGTAACTGTTCTGTCGCCGCTCGCCACGGCGAGTACTCATCGGCTCGCGAGGCGAATTGAACAGCTCGCCATAGCGAGCAACCCCCAGAAGGTTCGCGAGGCGAACACCCAACTCGCCGTAGCGAGCAACACCCAGGAGCTCGCCAGGCGAATAACCCAACTCGCCATAACGAGTAGTACCCCTGATGCTCGCGAGGCGAGCAACCCAGCTCGCTGTAGCGAGTAACCCATGTAACGGTTCGCGAGGCGAGAGATCCCACTCGCCATAACGAGTAGTCCCGTAACAGACTACCTTTTAGAATAATGCGACTCTTGTCGCACGATTAGTTATGAGATTACCCCTGTTTTGGAAATTAAGTACTGAGATATTAAGAAATAATGTAGAGCTGTTAACTGATAATTGATTCGTTATTGTGACCTATACATTTGTATATGCTTTTCTGAATCATAAGTGATGATGTATGTGAATGTCTACGATTTTGCTATTGTTTGAGATGTTGATTGCTGCCATGCTGCCATGTTCTATTAATTAAAAGCTGCATGTGTTGTTCATGATATGGTAATCCAAATTATTGGAGTTTATTTGAGATGTCTAAGTTTAAGAGATTTAGTCCATGCATATTCATCCAGAGACGAGGGCTCATGCCCTAGGAGCTTTTGCTCAACAGCGACGAGAGCTTATGCTCTAGTAGTATTTTTATGCTCAATAGCGACGAGGGCTTATGCCCTTGGAGTATATTTATACTCAATATGGTACCACATGCATGATTAAGATGTCTAAGTTGCATAAGTTGAGTCGAAGTTGCATTGTCAAGTCAACTATTAAGTTGAATTATGATGTTGTTTAAGATGCTACTTGATTATTGTTATGATATATGATGATGAAGTTATGTTGTTAATTGTAATTATTGAATTATATGTTTAATGTTATTGTTATGAGAATCTCACCCCTTCTGCTGGAATTGCCGCCTTGTGGGCAAGTGCAGGTGATTAAGCTTCTGTAGCTGTTGCTGTCGTGAGTGGTTACCCTCACAGTGTCCTTAGGTGCTCTGATACGTAACGGGATGGGAACCTTTATGTTTTATTTCTATTCCTTACGTATTGATTATAATCTAAGTTTTCAGTTAATTTATGTCGAGACTTATTTATGAGGCCTGCGTGCCAAAACGATTTGTTAACATTAAATTTTATCCGCTGCGATGTTAGAATAGTTTTGACTAGAATAATTGTTTATTTATTCCCTTTTTGATGATTTTAGAAATGTAGCATTCCGTTTTGCATGATACTCCGATTTATTTTTTTTTAAATTTGAATTTGGGGAAAACGGGGTGTTACAATTGGTATCAGAGCAGGTCGGTCCGTCCGGCCAAGTAGATCGAGTCGTTAGTTTAATTCTGTTTGAATTTCTCTAACCCGTTCTCGTTATGTAGTGAACTAAGATGGCTGGAAGAAATGATGCTGCCCTTGCTGCTGCATTACAAGCGATGGCTCAAGCTGTGGGCCAACAACAGAATGCTGGTGGAAATGATGGTGTGAGGATGTTGGAGACCTTTTTGAGGAATCATCCACCTATGTTCAAGGGAAGATACGACCCCGATGGAGCTCAGACATGGCTCAAGGAGGTCGAAAGGATTTTCAGAGTGATGCAGTGTACGGACGTGCAGATGGTGCGCTTTGGGACGCACATGCTGGCAGAAGAAGCTGACGACTGGTGGGTGAGTGTCCAACCGGTCTTAGAAAATGGAGGTGCTGCTGTTACTTGGACTGTGTTTAGGAGGGAGTTCCTGAACCGTTACTTTTCGGAAGATGTTCGCGGGAAGAAAGAGATTGAGTTCCTTGAACTGACACAAGGGAACATGTCGGTGACTGAGTATGCTGCCAAGTTTGTGGAATTGGCTAAGTTTTATCCACACTATACTGCTGAGACGGCGGAGTTTTCTAAGTGCATCAAGTTCGAGAATGGCTTGCGTGCCGATATCAAGAGGGCAATTGGTTACCAAAAGATCCGCAATTTTTCCGAGCTAGTGAGCAGCTGCAGGATTTATGAGGAGGACACTAAAGCTCACTACAAGGTAGTGAATGAAAGAAAGAGTAAAGGACAACAGAGTCGTCCGAAGCCTTATAGTTCCCCTGCTGATAAGGGCAAGCAAAGAGTTAATGATGAGAGGAGACCTCAGAAGAAGGATGCTCCTGCTGAGATTGTCTGCTATAATTGTGGTGAGAAAGGCCACAAGAGTAATGCTTGTACTGGAGATGTGAAGCGGTGTTACCGCTGTGGTAAGAAAGGACATGCTACTTCGGCATGCAAATATGATGATGTTGTGTGCTTTAATTGTAACGAAGAGGGTCATATTGGTTCACAATGCAAGAAGCCTAAGAAGGCTCAGACTACTGGTAGAGTGTTTGCTTTGACTGGCACACAGACAGAGAATGAGGATCGTTTGATCAGAGGTACTTGTTATTTTGATAGTACTCCTTTAATTGCTATTATTGACACTGGTGCTACACATTGTTTTATTGCCATTGATTGTGCTGCTAAGTTGGGTCTTACTATGTCTAATATGAATGGGGAAATGGTTGTTGAAACTCCAGCTAAGGGTTCAGTGACCACTTCTCTTGTGTGTTTGAGATGTCCTTTGTCGATGTATGATCGTGATTTTGAAATTGATTTAGTTTGTCTACCCTTGAGTGGTATGGATGTGATTCTGGGTATGAATTGGTTAGAGTACAATCATGTACATATTAATTGTTTTCGCAAGTCAGTGTATTTCTCCTCTGATGAAGAAGAGAGTGGGGCAGAGTTTTTATCTACTAAACAGCTGAAGCAGTTAGAACGTGAAGGAATGTTGATGTTTTCTTTGATGGCATCTTTATCTATTGAGAACCAAACGTTGATTGACAAGCAGAAAGTGGTATGCGATTTTCCAGAAGTTTTTCCCGATGAAATTCCCGATGTGCCTCCAGAAAGAGAAGTTGAATTTTCGATTGACCTTATTCCGGGAACGAAGCCGGTGTCTATGACACCTTATCGCATGTCAGCTTCCGAGTTGGCTGAGTTGAAGAAACAGTTAGAAGATTTACTTGACAAGAAGTTTGTTAGACCAAGTGTTTCTCCTTGGGGAGCGCCAGTATTACTAGTAAAGAAGAAAGACGGTAGTATGAGGTTATGTATTGATTACCGACAGCTGAACAAGGTAACTATAAAGAATAGGTATCCACTTCCGAGAATTGACGATTTAATGGATCAATTAGTGGGTGCACGAGTGTTTAGCAAGATTGATTTGAGGTCGGGTTATCACCAGATTAAAGTGAAAGATGAAGATATGCAGAAGACAGCTTTCAGGACGCGTTATGGGCATTATGAATACAAGGTGATGCCTTTCGGTGTTACGAATGCACCTGGTGTGTTTATGGAATATATGAATCGCATCTTCCATGCATTTTTGGATCGTTTCGTGGTAGTATTCATCGATGATATTTTGATTTACTCCAAGTCTGAAGAAGAGCATGCGGAACATTTAAAGATAGTCTTGCAAGTGTTGAAAGAGAAGAAGCTTTACGTTAAATTATCGAAGTGCGAATTCTGGTTGAACGAAGTGAGTTTTCTTGGCCATGTTATTTCTGGTAATGGTATTGTAGTTGATCCGTCTAAAGTTGAAGCCGTATCGCAATGGGATACTCCGAAGTCAGTTACAGAGATTAGAAGCTTTTTGGGATTAGCTGGGTACTACAGAAGATTTATAGAAGGATTTTCGAAGTTGGCACTTCCGCTAACGCAGTTGACCTGCAAAGGTAAAGCATTTGTGTGGGATGTTCATTGTGAGAATAGTTTTAAGGAATTGAAGAAGCGTCTGACGACGGCTCCAATTTTGATTTTGCCTAAGTCCGATGAACCTTTTGTTGTGTATTGTGATGCGTCCAAGTTGAGTTTAGGTGGTGTGCTTATGCAAGATGGTAAGGTGGTTTCTTATGCATCGAGACAGTTGAGAATCCATGAACGAAATTACCCTACCCACGATCTTGAATTAGCTGCAGTGGTATTTGTGCTTAAGATTTGGAGACATTACCTGTACGGTTCGAGGTTTGAAGTGTTCAGTGACCACAAGAGCCTGAAGTATTTATTTGATCAGAAGGAATAGAATATGAGACAGCGGAGGTGGCTTGAGTTGTTGAAGGATTATGACTTTGGTTTGAATTATCATCCGGGTAAAGCTAACGCTGTTGCAGATGCCCTAAGTAGGAAGACTTTGCATATGTCCGCTTTGATGGCTAAAGAGTTTGAGTTGCTGGAACAGTTTAGAGATTTGAGTTTAGTATGCGAATGGTCACCTCAAAGTGTGAAGTTGGGAATGCTGAAGATTGATAATGAATTCTTGAAAAGTATTAAAGAGGCGCAGAAATTGGATGTTAAGTTTGTGGACTTGTTAGTTGCTAGCGATCAGACCGAAGATGGTGACTTTAAGGTCGATGATCAAGGTGTGTTGAGGTTCCGAGGTAGAATTTGCATTCCAGATGATGATGAGATGAAGAAAATGATTCTTGAAGAGAGTCATAGAAGTAGCTTGAGTATTCACCCGGGAGCTACGAAAATGTATCATGATTTGAAGAAGTTGTTTTGGTGGTCTGGATTGAAACGTGATGTGGCACATTTTGTGTATTCGTGTTTGGTTTGTCAGAAGTCGAAAGTGGAACATCAGAAGCCGGCTGGGATGATGATACCTTTAGATGTGCCAGAGTGGAAGTGGGATAGTATATCCATGGATTTTGTGACGAGTTTGCCGAATACGCCTAAAGGGAATGACGCCATTTGGGTAATTGTTGATAGACTGACGAAGTCGGCTCATTTTATTCCGATTAACATCAGTTTTCCTATAGCTCAGTTGGCAGAGATTTATATTCGTGAAATAGTGAAGCTGCATGGTGTTCCTTCGAGCATCGTATCAGACAGAGACCCGAGGTTTACCTCTAGATTCTGGAAGAGTTTGCAAGAGGCTCTAGGTTCTAAGTTGAAGTTGAGTTCGGCATATCATCCGCAGACAGATGGTCAGTCGGAAAGAACGATTCAGTCATTGGAAGATCTATTGAGAGTGTGTGTACTTGAGCAAGGAGGAATTTGGGATAGTCATCTCCCGTTGATAGAGTTCACGTACAATAATAGTTATCATTCTAGTATCGGAATGGCACCTTTCGAGGCTTTGTATGGTCGGAGATGTAGAACTCCGTTGTGTTGGTTTGAGTCGGGTGAGAATGTGGTTTTAGGACCAGAAATTGTGCAACAGACTACTGAGAAGGTAAAAATGATTCAAGAAAAGATGAAAGCGTCGCAGAGTCGGCAAAAGAGTTATCATGATAAGCGTAGGAAGGACCTCGAGTTCCAAGAGGGAGATCATGTATTCCTAAGAGTTACTCCCATGACCGGTGTGGGTCGTGCATTGAAGTCGAAGAAGTTAACCCCGAAGTTTATTGGTCCGTATCAGATATCAGAAAGAATTGGGACAGTGGCGTATCGAGTAGGTTTACCGCCGCACCTGTCAAATTTGCATGATGTGTTTCACGTGTCGCAACTTCGGAAGTATGTTCCAGATCCATACCATGTGATTCAAAGGGATGACGTGCAAGTTAGAGACAACCTGACGGTTGAGACCTTACCAGTGAGGATCGAAGGTCGTGAAGTGAAGAGGTTGAGAGGCAAGGAGATACCTCTTGTGAAAGTCGTTTGGGACGGAGCGACTGGTGAAGGCTTGACTTGGGAGCTAGAGAGTAAGATGCTGGAGTCTTATCCCGAGTTGTTTGCTTAAGGTAAATTTTCGAGGACGAAAATCTTATAAGTTGGGGAGAGTTGTAACGCCCGTTTTAATTATTTAAATTATTTTATATAGTATAGAGTATATTTATATGATTTTGTGTGAATTAAGTGATATTCGAGATATTATGTGATTTATGCGACTTATGTGATGTGTTGTGACTTATTTTATTGTTTAATAAAATAAGATTAGAAAATAAAATAAATAATAAGTTGTGGATTTGTTTTAGAATTAGATATAGTTGTGGGGAAATAAGATAAAATAAAACAAACAAAAAGAGGTTTAAAAGGGGGAAATTAGGTTAGAATTGTACAGAACGTACAATTCAGAGCTTTGGGAGGAAAAAGGGAGAAAACGGAAGAGAAGAACCGGAGAGGCTGCCGCTCGAATTTCTTAAGATAAGGGTGAGCCTATCATTACAATTTCATTAGAACATGTAGTTCATGATTATGGTTAACAATCCTAGGTTTAATTCATGAGGATTAGGAATTGAGAGTTAGGTCAAAAAGTGGTAGATTGATGACTAGATGATGAAAAACTGTACCGTTGACGTAGGAAACTGTTTACAGACATTAGAATAAATCTTAGACATCATTATAGTCGAATTTGGGAAGAATTAGGATGGAATTTGGGGTTTTGGGTGAAAATCCTCGTAACCCCGTAACTGTTCTGTCGCCGCTCGCCACAGCGAGCAGCCAGCTCGCCACGGCGAGTACTCATCGGCTCGCGAGGCGAATTGAATAGCTCGCCATAGCGAGCAACCCCCAGAAGGTTCGCGAGGCGAACACCCAACTCGCCGTAGCGAGCAACACCCAGGAGCTCGCCAGGCGAATAACCCAACTCGCCCTAGCGAGTAGTACCCCTGATGCTCGCGAGGCGAGCAACCCAGCTCGCCGTAGCGAGTAACCCATGTAACGGTTCGCGAGGCGAGAGATCCCACTCGCCATAGCGAGTAGTCCCGTAACAGACTACCTTTTAGAATAATGCGACTCTTGTCGCACGATTAGTTATGAGATTACCCCTGTTTTGGAAATTAAGTACTGAGATATTAAGAAGTAATGTAGAGCTGTTAACTGATAATTGATTCGTTATTGTGACCTATACATTTGTATATGCTTTTCTGAATCATAAGTGATGATGTATGTGAATGTCTACGATTTTGCTATTGTTTGAGATGTTGATTGCTGCCATGCTGCCATGTTCTATTAATTAAAAGCTGCATGTGTTGTTCATGATATGGTAATCCAAATTATTGGAGTTTATTTGAGATGTCTAAGTTTAAGAGATTGAGTCCATGCATATTCATCCAGAGACGAGGGCTCATGCCCTAGGAGCTTTTGCTCAACAGCGACGAGAGCTTATGCTCTAGGAGTATTTTTATGCTCAATAGCGACGAGGGCTTATGCCCTTGGAGTATATTTATACTCAATATGGTACCACATGCATGATTAAGATGTCTAAGTTGCATAAGTTGAGTCGAAGTTGCATTGTCAAGTCAACTATTAAGTTGAATTATGATGTTGTTTAAGATGCTACTTGATTATTGTTATGATATATGATGATGAAGTTATGCTGTTAATTGTAATTATTGAATTATATGTTTAATGTTATTGTTATGAGAATCTCACCCCTTCTGCTGGAATTGCCGCCTTGTGGGCAAGTGCAGGTGATTAAGCTTCTGTAGCTGTTGCTGTCGTGAGTGGTTACCCTCACAGTGTCCTTAGGTGCTCTGATACGTAACGGGATGGGAACCTTTATGTTTTATTTCTATTCCTTACGTATTGATTATAATCTAAGTTTTCAGTTAATTTATGTCGAGACTTATTTATGAGGCCTGCGTGCCAAAACGATTTGTTAACATTAAATTTATGAAGAACCCATTTATCTCATGTTTCTAGTAACTTATTGACCAATTATTGTTTAATTTGTGGTTTTGTACGTTTCAGATGACTAATGGTTGATTATTATAATTTTTGAAACTTCGGGCTAAATGGAGGCCAAGTGAATAACCTTGTTAACTTTTGGATTTTACTTGTTTTAGACCCTTTCTCACTAAAACGACCATAACTTGGGATGTCCTTATCCGGTCGGAGCATGTGAACATTCGTTAGGAAGCTAACAAGCATAGCTACGACCTCAAGTCGTTGAAATTTTTTTTAATAGAAGAAATCTAGTATTTGTTTAGAAAAATTCCATTAGAATGGATAGCGATCCTTGACCTTTTTTCTGATTTTTCAACCGAATTTTGGAGGAATCTCTCTGAATCAACTTTTTTTAACATTGAAAGGCAAAGTTGAGCCTCATAAAATGAGATTAAACCATATTTAAAAAAGGTTTCACGTGGAATTTTATGTAAACTAATGATTTAGAAAAAGAAATCTCATAGGAAAAATTTATGAAAAACCCATTTATCTCATGTTTCTAGTAACTTATTGACCAATTATTGTTTAATTTGTGGTTTTGTACGTTTCAGATGACTAATGGTTGATTTTTATAATTATTAAAATTTCGGGCTAAATGGAGGGCAAGTGAATTACCTTGTTAACTTTTGGATTTACTTGTTTTTGACCCTTTCTCACTAAAACGACCATAACTTGGGATGTCCTTATCCGGTCGGAGGTTGTGAACATTCTTTGGAAAGCTAACAAGCATAGCTACGACCTCAGGTCGTTGGAAAATTTTTTAATCGAAGAAATCTAGGTTTTTTTGGCAAAATTCCATTAGAAAGGATCGCGATCCCTGACCTTTTTTCTGATTTTTCGATCGAGTTATGGAGGAATCGCTCCGAATCAACTTTTTTTAACACCGAGAGGCAAAGTAGAGCCTCATAACAGGAGACTAAACCATATTGAAAAAAGGTTTCACGCTAAATTTTATGTAAACCAACAATTTAGAAAAAGAAATCACATTTTTTTGATCAAATTAGAAATTTCATTCAAAACCAGGAGAGGCCTGAACCGATTACAAAGAGAAATACAAAGAAATACAAAGAAAAAAAGCCAAAGAGGAGCTCAGCCCTCTCTACCAGAGAGATGTCAGAGTCAGTCTGAATCTAATCTAGAGAAAGTAAGTCCAGCACAATCCCTAAAAAGAAGAGGGAGCAGGAAGGTAGGTGGGGTGGGCCACCATTGGGTAGAGAACAACGCAAGTCCCTGCCCATTTCTGGCTAAAGCATCTGCAGCTTGGTTCCCTTCCCGGAGTACATGCATACAAGAGCATTCTATACTAGAGCAAAAAGTCATACAATTCAGCCATCGAGCTCTCATCTTCCAGGGAATACCGAGATTCTTCTTAAAAACATTAACCACCTGTAAGGAGTCAGTTTCCAGGCATATACGTGTCAGGTGCATATCCCTAGCTTTCTCAATAGCTAGCATGCAAGCAGAGAATTCAGCCTCCAAAGGTGAAGAGTGCCCAATGTTGCTGGAAAAGGCCCCAAGAAAATTGCTGCTGGAGTCTCTAATAACAATACCAATTGCCCCACAAGGAAGACTCCCTATAACAGAACCATCACAATTGAATTTAGTCACATTTGGAGGAGGGGGACACCATTTAACTTCTTGTCTAACACAGATTCTGTTACTTTTTAGGGGTATGTTGAAGAGTCTGCAGATTTTATAGTCAAGCATTGTCGCATTCCCTTTGACCAAGTCTAAGTCATAGCTCATCTTTACTTCAGCCAATATGCAATTGAACAAAGATGACATGGGTTTATGAGTATCATTAAAGTATCTCTGACATCTTTCCACCCAAATCGCCCAGATGGTGTGTATGACAGCAGAGTTAAGGACATGGTGGACCAGTCTGCTACCTCCACCATTATTCCTCATGAGCAGAGTTGTACAGTTAGAGAGGTCAAGAGGTTGTTCAACACCAGAGCTTAGCCAATTCCATAGTCTGGTAGTAACCCTACACTCAACGAAGATGTGATTAGAGGTTTCAGCAGTAGCCTTACAAAAGCAACAAATGGAGACTATAGTGCATCCTCTTTTTCTGAGATTCTCATCTGTAGGGATTTTATTATGAAAAAGCCTCCATGTAATAAAAGCTCTTGAAGGGGGGATGTATGTATTCCATAACTTGGGATGTCCTTATCCGGTCGGAGGTTGTGAACATTCTGTGGAAAGCTAACAAGCATAGCTACGACCTCAGGTCGTTGGAAAAATTTTTAATCGAAGAAATCTAGGATTTTTTGGCAAAATTCCATTAGAAAGGATCGCGATCCTTGACCTTTTTTCTGATTTTTCAATCGAGTTATGGAGGAATCGCTCCGAATCAACTTTTTTTAACACCGAGAGGCAAAGTAGAGCCTCATAACAGGAGACTAAACCATATTAAAAAAGGTTTCATGCTAAATTTTATGTAAACCAACGATTTAGAAAAAGAAATCACATAGAATACATTAAAAATCTCACAGGAAAAATTTATGAAGAACCCATTTGTCTCATGTTTCGCGTAACTTATTGACCATTTATTGTTTAATTTGTGGTTTTGTACGTTTCAGATGACTAATGATTGATTTTTATAATTTTTGAAATTTCGGGCTAAATGGAGGCCAAGTGAATTACCTTGTTAACTTTTGGATTTGACTTGTTTTAGACCCTTTCTCACTAAAACGACCATAACTTGGGATGTCCTTATCCGGTAGAAGCATGTGAACATTCGTTGGGAAGCTAACAAGCATAGCTACGACCTCAAGTCGTTGAAATTTTTTTAATCGAAGAAATCTAGTATTTGTTTAGAAAAATTCCATTAGAAAGGATAGCGATCCTTGACCTTTTTTCTGATTTTTCAACCGAATTTTGGAGGAATCTCTCTGAATCAACTTTTTTTAACATTGAAAGGCAAAGTCGAGCCTCATAAAATGAGATTATACCATATTTAAAAAATGTTTCACGTGGAATTTTATGTAAACTAATGATTTAGAAAAAGAAATCTTATAGGAAAAATTTATAAATAACCCATTTGTCTCATGTTTCGCGTAACTTATTGAACAATTATTGTTTAATTTGTGGTTTTGTACGTTACAGATGACTAATGGTTGACTATTATAATTTTTGAAAATTCGGGCTAAATGGAGGCTAAGTGAATTACCTTGTTAACTTTTGGATTTGACTTGTTTTAGACCCTTTCTCACTAAAACGACCATAACTTGGGATGTCCTTATCCATTCGGAGCTTGTGAACATTCTTTGGAAAGCTAACAAGCATAGCTACGACCTCAGGGCGTTGGAAAATTTTTTAATCGAAGAAATCTAGGATTTTTTGGCAAAATTCCATTAGAAAGGATCGCGATCCTTGACCTTTTTCTGATTTTTCAATCGAGCTATGGGGGAATCGCTCCGAATCAACTTTTTTTGACACCGAGAGGCAAAGTAGAGCCTCATAACATGAGACTAAACCATATTCAAAAAAGGTTTCACGCTAAATTTTATGAAAACCAACGATTTAGAAAAAGAAATCTCATAGGATACATTAAAAATCTCACGGGAAAAATTTATGAAGAACCCATTTATCTCATGTTTCGCGTAACTTATTGACCAATTATTGTTTAATTTATGGTTTTGTACGTTTCAGATGACTAATGGTTGATTTTTATATGTATTAAAATTTCGGGCTAAATGGAGGGCAAGTGAATTACCTTGCTAACTTTTGGATTCTACTTGTTTTTGTCCCTTTCTCACTAAAATGACCATAACTTGGGATGTCCTTATCCGCTCACAGCTAGTGAACATTCTTTGGAAATCTAACAAGCATAGTTACGTCCCCAGGGTGTTGGAAAATTTTTTAATCGAAGAAATCTAGGATTTTTTGGCAAAATTCCATTAGAAAGGATCGCGATCCTTGACCTTTTTTCTGATTTTTCAATCGAGTTATGGAGGAATCGCTCCGAATCAACTTTTTTTAACACCGAGAGGCAAAGTAGAGCCTCCTAACAGGAGACTAAACCATATTGAAAAAAGGTTTCACGCTAAATTTTATGTAAACCATCGATTTAGAAAAACAAATCTCATAGGATACATTAAAAATCTCACAGGAAAAATTTATGAAGAACCCATTTATCTCATGTTTCGCGTAACTTATTGACCAATTATTGTTTAATTTGTGGTTTTGTACGTTTCAGATGACTAATGATTTATTTTTATAATTTTTGAAATTTCTGGCTAAATGGAGGCCAAGTGAAATACCTTGCTAACTTTTGGATTTTACTTGTTTTTGTCCCTTTCTCACTAAAACGACCATAACTTGGGATGTCCTTATCCGCTCACAGCTTGTGAACATTCTTTGGAAATCTAACAAGCATAGGTACGACCCCAGGGCGTTGGAAAAATTTTTAATCGAAGAAATCTAGGATTTTTTGCTAAAATTCCATTAGAAAGGATCGCGATCCTTGACCTTTTTCTGATTTTTCAATCGAGCTATGGGGGAATCGCTCCGAATCAACTTTTTTTGACACCGAGAGGCAAAGTAGAGCCTCATAACATGAGACTAAACCATATTCAAAAAAGGTTTCACGCTAAATTTTATGAAAACCAACGATTTAGAAAAAGAAATCTCATAGGATACATTAAAAATCTCACAGGAAAAATTTATGAAGAACCCATTTATCTCATGTTTCGCGTAACTTATTGACCAATTATTGTTTAATTTATGGTTTTGTACGTTTCAGATGACTAATGGTTGATTTTTATAGTTATTAAAATTTTGGGCTAAATGGAGGGCAAGTGAATTACCTTGTTAACTTTTGGATTTACTTGTTTTTGACCCTTTCTCACTAAAACGACCATAACTTGGGATGTCCTTATCCGGTCGGAGGTTGTGAACATTCTTTGGAAAGCTAACAAGCATAGCTACGACCTCAGGTCGTTGGAAAATTTTTTAATCGAAGAAATCTAGGATTTTTTGGCAAAATTCCATTAAAAAGGATCGCGATCCTTGACCTTTTTTCTGATTTTTCAATCGAGTTATGGAGGAATCGCTCCGAATCAACTCTTTTTAACACCGAGAGGCAAACTAGAGCCTCATAATAGGAGACTAAACCATATTGAAAAAAGGTTTCACGCTAAATTTTATGTAAACCAACGATTTAGAAAAAGAAATCACATAGGATACATTAAAAATCTCACAGGAAAAATTTATGAAGAACCCATTTGTCTCATGTTTCGCGTAACTTATTGACCAATTATTGTTTAATTTGTGGTTTTGTACGTTTCAGATGACTAATGATTGATTTTTATAATTTTTGAAATTTCTAGCTAAATGGAGGCCAAGTGAAATACCTTGCTAACTTTTGGATTTGACTTGTTTTAGACCCTTTCTCACTAAAACGACCATAACTTGGGATGTCCTTATCCGGTAGAAGCATGTGAACATTCGTTGGGAAGCTAACAAGCATAGCTACGACCTCAAGTCGTTGAAATTTTTTTAATCGAAGAAATCTAGTATTTGTTTAGAAAAATTCCATTAGAAAGGATAGCGATCCTTGACCTTTTTTCTGATTTTTCAACCGAATTTTAGAGGAATCTCTCTGAATCAACTTTTTTTAACATTGAAAGGCAAAGTCGAGCCTCATAAAATGAGATTAAACCATATTTAAAAAATGTTTCACGTGGAATTTTATGTAAACTAATAATTTAGAAAAAGAAATCTTATAGGAAAAATTTATAAATAACCCATTTATCTCATGTTTCGCGTAACTTATTGAACAATTATTGTTTAATTTGTGGTTTTGTACGTTTCAGATGACTAATGGTTGACTATTATAGTTTTTGAAAATTCGGGCTAAATGGAGGCCAAGTGAATTACCTTGTTAACTTTTGGATTTGACTTGTTTTAGACCCTTTCTCACTAAAACGACCATAACTTGGGATGTCCTTATCCGGTCGGAGCATGTGAACATTCGTTGGGAAGCTAACAAGCATAGCTACGACCTCAAGTCGTTGAAATTTTTTTTAATCGAAGAAATCTAGTATTTGTTTAGAAAAATTCCATTAGAAAGGATAGCGATCCTTTCTCACTAAACAAGTGAAATACCTTGTTAACTCTTGGATTTTACTTGTTTTTGACCCTTTCTAACTAAAACGACCATAACTTGGGATGTCCTTATCCGTTCGGAGCTTGTGAACATTCTTTGGAAAGCTAACAGGCATAGCTACGACCTCAGGGCGTTGGAAAATTTTTTAATCGAAGAAATCTAGGATATTTTGGCGAAATTCCATTAGAAAGGATCGCGATCCTTGACCTTTTTCTGATTTTTCAATCGAGCTATGGGGGAATCGCTCCGAATCAACTTTTTTTGACACCGAGAGGCAAAGTAGAGCCTCATAACATGAGACTAAACCATATTCAAAAAAGGTTTCACGCTAAATTTTATGAAAACCAACGATTTAGAAAAAGAAATCTCATACGATACATTAAAAATCTCACAGGTAAAATTTATGAAGAACCCATTTATCTAATGTTTCGCGTAACTTATTGACCAATTATTGTTTAATTTATGGTTTTGTACGTTTCAGATGACTAATGGTGTATTTTTATAATTATTAAAATTTCGGGCTAAATGGAGGGCAAGTGAATTACCTTGTTAACTTTTGGATTTACTTGTTTTTGACCCTTTCTCACTAAAACAACCATAACTTGGGATGTCCTTATCCGGTCGGAGGTTGTGAACATTCTTTGGAAAGCTAACAAGCATAGCTACGACCTCAGGTCGTTGGAAAAAATTTTAATCGAAGAAATCTAGGATTTTTTGGCAAAATTCCATTAGAAAGGATCGCGATCCTTGACCTTTTTTCTGATTTTTCAATCGAGTTATGGAGGAATCGCTCCGAATCAACTTTTTTTAACACCGAGAGGCAAAGTAGAGCCTCATAACAGGAGACTAAACCATATTGAAAAAATGTTTCACGCTAAATTTTATGTAAACCAACGATTCAGAAAAAGAAATCTCATAGGATACATTAAAAATCTCACAGGAAAAATTTATGAAGAACCCATTTATCTCATGTTTCGCGTAACTTATTGACCAATTATTGTTTAATTTTTGGTTTTGTACGTTTCAGATGACTAATGATTGATTTTTATAATTTTTGAAATTTCTGGCTAAATGGAGGCCAAGTGAAATACCTTGCTAACTTTTGGATTTTACTTGTTTTTGTCCCTTTCTCACTAAAACGACCATAACTTGGGATGTCCTTATCCGCTCACAGCTTGTGAACATTCTTTGGAAATCTAACAAGCATAGCTACGACCCCAGGGCGTTGGAAAATTATTTAATCGAAGAAATCTAAGATTTTTTGGCAAAATTCCATTAGAAAGGATCGCGATCCTTGACCTTTTTCTGATTTTTCAATCGAGCTATGGGGGAATCGCTCCGAATCAACTTTTTTTGACACCGAGAGGCAAAGTAGAGCCTCATAACATGAGACTAAACCATATTCAAAAAAGGTTTCACGCTAAATTTTATGAAAACCAACGATTTAGAAAATGAAATCTCATAGGATACATTAAAAATCTCACAGGAAAAATTTATTAAGAACCCATTTATCTCATGTTTCGCGTAACTTATTGACCAATTATTGTTTAATTTATGATTTTGTACGTTTCAGATAACTAATGGTTGATTTTTATAGTTATTAAAATTTTGGGCTAAATGGAGGGCAAGTGAATTACCTTTTTAACTTTTGGATTTACTTGTTTTTGACCCTTTCTCACTAAAACGACCATAACTTGGGATGTCCTTATCCGGTCGGAGGTTGTGAACATTCTTTGGAAAGCTAACAAGCATAGCTACGACCTCAGGTCGTTGGAAAATTTTTTAATCGAAGAAATCTAGGATTTTTTGGCAAAATTCCATTAGAAAGGATCGCGATCCTTGACCTTTTTTCTGATTTTTCAATCGAGTTATGGAGGAATCGCTCCGAATCAACTTTTTTTAACACCGAGAGGCAAAGTAGAGCCTCATAACAGGAGACTAAACCATATTGAAAAAAGGTTTCACGCTAAATTTTATGTAAACCAACGATTTAGAAAAAGAAATCACATAGGATACATTAAAAATCTCACATGAAAAATTTATGAAGAACCCATTTGTCTCATGTTTCGCGTAACTTATTGACCAATTATTGTTTAATTTGTGGTTTTGTACGTTTCAGATGACTAATGATTGATTTTTATAATTTTTGAAATTTCGGGCTAAATGGAGGCCAAGTGAATTACCTTGTTAACTTTTGGATTTGACTTGTTTTAGACCCTTTCTCACTAAAACGACCATAACTTGGGATGTCCTTATCCGGTAGAAGCATGTGAACATTCGTTGGGAAGCTAACAAGCAAAGCTACGACCTCAAGTCGTTGAAATTTTTTTAATCGTAGAAATCTAGTATTTGTTTAGAAAAATTCCATTAGAAAGGATAGCCATCCTTGACCTTTTTTCTGATTTTTCAACCGAATTTTGGAGGAATCTCTCTGAATCAACTTTTTTTAACAGTGAAAGGCAAAGTCGAGCTTCATAAAATGAGATTAAACCATATTTAAAAAATGTTTCACGTGGAATTTTATGTAAACTAATGATTTAGAAAAAGAAATCTTATAGGAAAAATTTATAAATAACCCATTTATCTCATGTTTCGCGTAACTTATTGAACAATTATTGTTTAATTTGTGGTTTTGTACGTTTCAGATGACTAATGGTTGACTATTATAGTTTTTGAAAATTCGGGCTAAATGGAGGCCAAGTGAATTACCTTGTTAACTTTTGGTTTTGACTTGTTTTAGACCCTTTCTCACTAAAACGACCATAACTTGGGATGTCCTTATCCGGTCGGAGCATGTGCACATTCGTTGGGAAGCTAACAAGCATAGCTACGACCTCAAGTCGTTGAAATTTTTTTTAATCAAAGAAATCTAGTATTCGTTTAGAAAAATTCCATTAGAAAGGATAGCGATCCTTTCTCACTAAACAAGTGAAATACCTTGTTAACTCTTGGATTTTACTTGTTTTTGACCCTTTCTCACTAAAACGACCATAACTTGGGATGTCCTTATCTGGTCGGAGCTTGTGAACATTCTTTGGAAAGCTAACAAGCATAGCTACGACCTCAGGGCGTTGGAAAAAATTTTAATCGAAGAAATCTAGGATTTTTTGGCAAAATTCCATTAGAAAGGATCGCGATCCTTGACCTTTTTCTGATTTTTCAATCGAGCTATGGGGGAATCGCTCCGAATCAACTTTTTTTGACACCGAGAGGCAAAGTAGAGCCTCATAACATGAGACTAAACCATATTCAAAAAAGGTTTCACGCTAAATTTTATGAAAACCAACGATTTAGAAAAAGAAATCTCATTTTTTTTGATCAAATTAGAAATTTCATTCAAAACCAGGAGAGGCCTGAACCGATTACAAAGAGAAATACAAAGAAATACAAAGAAAAAAAGCCAAAGAGGAGCTCAGCCCTCTCTACCAGAGAGATGTCAGAGTCAGTCTGAATCTAATCTAGAGAAAGTAAGTCCAGCACAATCCCTAAAAAGAAGAGGGAGCAGGAAGGTAGGTGGGGTGGGCCACCATTGGGTAGAGAACAACGCAAGTCCCTGCCCATTTCTGGCTAAAGCATCTGCAGCTTGGTTCCCTTCCTGGAGTACATGCATACAAGAGCTTTCTATACTAGAGCAAAAAGTCATACAATTCAGCCATCGAGCTCTCATCTTCCAGGGAATACCGAGATTCTTCTTAAAAACATTAACCACCTGTAAGGAGTCAGTTTCCAGGCATATACGTGTCAGGTGCATATCCCTAGCTTTCTCAATAGCTAGCATGCAAGCAGAGAATTCAGCCTCCAAAGGTGAAGAGTGCCCAATGTTGCTGGAAAAGGCCCCAAGAAAATTGCTGCTGGAGTCTCTAATAACAATACCAATTGCCCCACAAGGAAGACTCCCTATAACAGAACCATCACAATTGAATTTAGTCACATTTGGAGGAGGGGGACACCATTTAACTTCTTGTCTAACACAGATTCTGTTACTTTTTAGGGGTATGTTGAAGAGTCTGCAGATTTTATAGTCAAGCATTGTCGCATTCCCTTTGACCAAGTCTAAGTCATAGCTCATCTTTACTTCAGCCAATATGCAATTGAACAAAGATGACATGGGTTTATGAGTATCATTAAAGTATCTCTGACATCTTTCCACCCAAATCGCCCAGATGGTGTGTATGACAGCAGAGTTAAGGACATGGTGGACCAGCCTGCTACCTCCACCATTATTCCTCATGAGCAGAGTTGTACAGTTAGAGAGGTCAAGAGGTTGTTCAGCACCAGAGCTTAGCCAATTCCATAGTCTGGTAGTAACCCTACACTCAAAGAAGATGTGATTAGAGGTTTCAGCAGTAGCCTTACAAAAGCAACAAATGGAGACTATAGTGCATCCTCTTTTTCTGAGATTCTCATCTGTAGGGATTTTATTATGAAAAAGCCTCCATGTAATAAAAGCTCTTGAAGGGGGGATGTATGTATTCCACAACAAATTTGACCAGGGGACTTTCTGATAGTTTCCAAATAAACCGGCATAAGCAATTTTATTGGTCAATTGACCATCAACAGCAGAAATCCAATGCAATTTATCAGGTATTTCCTCAACCGGTATGGTGATTCTTTGAATTTTACCGGCCAACTCAGGATCTTTTTGAACCAGGTAGGGTGGGAGGCACCGGTTTCCGTTCACTATGAAATCTGCAACCTTTACATCTATCTCAGGCAACAATTCAGTAGGGATGTTCCATAGTTGCGCTATGGGAACTTCCAGCCATCTATCAGTCCAAAAACTGATGTTCTTTCCAGATCCCACAGACCAGCTGGCATGCTCAAAAATGTAATGAATGTGAGCTTTCATGCCAGGCCAAACAGAAGAAGATATGTGATGAGTTTTAGGTTTGTTACTCCTGATGAATCTCTCTCTGCATATGTGTGCCCATTGTTCCTCTGAAGTAATTAACTTCCAAGCCAACAACAGTAAAGCCGCTTTGTTAACCATAGTTGGATCCCTGACTGCCAGACCACCAGAATCCTTGGATTTGCAAATTGTCAGCCAAGAAACCGTACAAATTTTCCTCTGGGAGCAAGTGCCACTCCAAATAAAGTTTCTCATATACCTAGAAACCTCAGAAAGCAAGCTAGCTGGCCATTTATACACATGAAAAGAGTAAGTTAGCATGCTACTGACAACAGCATTAACCAATTGAACCCTGCCCATTATTGACAGCAGTCTTCCCCTCCAAGCATTCAATTTCATTTGTATTTTGTCAACCACAGGCCTGAGGTGCATGCATTTAGGCTTTCCTTTGAACATGAGGATGCCCAGATAATTGAAAGGCAAGCTACCATGACTGAAACCAGTTAAAGCAGATATGGTGTGAGCTCTAGAGAAGGTGATTGCACCAGAGTAGAACTTGCTCTTTTGGGCATTTACAGTTTGACCAGAGTACAAACCATATTCTTCAAAAAGATCCCTAATTTTCCTGACATTATCAAGAGTCCCTTTGCAGAAAATCAATATGTCATCTGCGTACAAACAGTGACTGGGAATGTATTGGTTTTTAGTGGCCCTTATTTGAGATAACTGCCCTTCATTCACTAAAGCTTCCAGACCTCTACTTATCACTTCTTCAGCAAAACAAAATAGGAGGGGTGAGAGAGGGTCTCCCTGTCGCACGCCCCTAGTGCAGCTAAAAAATCCCACAGCCTTACCATTAATATTGATAGACAGTTTGGCAGAGTAAAGTATAGTGTTGATCCAGTCACAAAACAGTTGACTAAAGCCAAAGCATTGTAGCACATGAATGAGAAACTTCCAGTTTAAGGTATCAAAAGCTTTACGGATATCAATTTTCAAAGCAATGTTGCCTCCATAGGTTTTCTTGTGCAGCAAGTTAACAGCCTCAGATGCAATCATAATGCAGTCCTGGATGTGTCTGCCAGGTATAAAGCCCCGTTGATGAGTTGAAATGATTCTAGAAGCAATTGTGCCAAGTCTATCAGCGATGATTTTCGTGATGATCTTGAATTGAAAGTTGGCTAGAGCAATTGGCCTGAAATTGTCTAACTTATTAGCACCAGGCACCTTGGGAAGAAGAATTAGCAGGTTAGCATTCAAGTTCGGCATTATGTAGTTGTGCAAAAAGAAGTGCTGAGTGGAATTCACAACATCATGTCCAATAATATGCCAGAAGTGTTGATAGAAGTGCCCAGGATACCCATCAGGTCCTGGAGCTGCATCACCATTCAAATCAAAAACAGCTCTTTTGATTTCAGTGGATTGAGGCATTGCAGTTAGCATTTCATTTTCAGTAGCAGTAACCATGTGAGGTATATATCTGTTTGGGAGCTCATTTTCCTCGCATTGGCTGGAAGCAGTAAAAATGTTGGTGAAGTAGTTTAAGACATGTGCTTCAATGTCGGAAGTTGTAATGAAGGTATCTTCACCCTGTTTCAGCAGGCTGATGTGACTGTTAGCTTCCCTAATTTTAGCATTTCTGTGGAAGAAAGCCGTATTTCTGTCCCCTTCCAGGAACCTAACATTTTTATTTTTATCTTGCCAGAATTTGCTCAGCAACAGGAGAGCATGGCTGTAGCTAGTCTGGCAAGCTAGCTCCTCCAGAGACCTTTCCTCACTATAACCAAGATGATCCAACGCCATTTGTGCCTCACTGAGTTGTTGTTGAGCTACAGCGACTCTTTGATGAAAATCCCCCACCACACTTTTGTTCCAAATCTGCAATTTAGGTTTTAGACTCTTCAACTTGTAATGCAGAAAATGCATAGGGGTTCCAGTAGCTGGAGTACCCCAATGAACAGATATTAAATTTTCACAACTGTCAAATTCAGTCCAAGTTTTGTAAAATTTAAATCTGGGGATGATAATGACCGGGGGGTTTTTATGGATTGTCAGCAAAAGAGGAAAATGATCAGAGTAACATTTGAGTAAAGTGTTACAGCTAGTGATATTCCAATGGTCAATCCATTTCTCATTGCAAATGGCCCTGTCAATTCTTTGAGCCATGAAGGCGCCACCCTCCCTTCTATTAGTCCAAGTAAACTGAGCTCCTTTAGTGCTTAGATGTATGAGATTATTCAAATTTGACCAGTCCCTAAATTCATGACAGGAAATTTGCAAAGGAGTCCTGCCACCAACTCTTTCATGAGCACCAAGTAGAGAGTTGAAGTCCCCCACAAGCATCCAAGGACCTGGAAATTCTTGGAGGAGATTGGTCAAATCCAGCCAAAGCTCTCTTCTTTTAGAGTAGGTGGTAGAGGCATAAATGACAGCAATGAAAATAAGAGCCCCCTCTGACATGAAAGAAAAGGCAATGCATTGATTACTATTATGCAAAATGTTGACAGTGTAGTTATTGTTCCAAAAACACCAGATAGTATTCCTGGTATTCTTGACCCAATGATGTAGATTAAGCTTCTTCCAATACCTAGCAGGGACGGTGTGATAGGGGACCAAAGGTTCGGCCAGAAATAAAAATTCTGGTTTGTGGGTAGATAACATTTGAAATAAATGTATTTGCGTTTCAATATTCCCAATTCCTCGAATATTCCAAAAAATGAGCTTCATAGAGAAACAATGTGGTTGTTTTGTGGTTGACTGCCAGCTTGGGATCTGGTGTACACAATTTCAGATTTGTTGACTTGTGAGCTGACTTTAACATGTTCCGAAGCATTGAGATCTTTGCTGGGAGATCTGTGCTTTTTAGGTCTTCCTCTCTTACCTTTTTTCCCTGTTGCAAAGATAGTAGCAATAAACTCGGATGCATTCTCAAAACTGGTTTTTTGGGAGTCATTGTCAGTTTCAGGCTCCATATTACTATCAATGTCCTGCTCATCTCCCCAAAATTTACTCAATATTCTGGTGCTCTTGATGCTTGCAGCAGAGGCGTGCCTAGTACCATCAAAAATCTGCATTTTGCTTTTGTCTGGCCCTAAAACCTCTTCAGTGGTTGTAATAGGTGTGGTGATCTGCTGCAAAATAGGTTGTTCCCCCAATTCAGGATCCAAAGCTAGACCAATTGAAACAGCAGTAGCCCTGGGGAAGACCTTCCTCCCAGTATTGCTACTGTGCACTAGAGAGCAATATTCATCCATGGGGAAAGTCTGCCTCCCATTGTTAGAAGCTTGCTTGGGGATGCTTGGAGTACAAACCACAGGTTGTGAGGGGCCATCATTCAATTTTCCTGGGGCCTCATTCCCTATGGTATGTATCCAGTCTCCCTTCTCTATAGGATTGTCCCCATCATTACAACTGATATGCACATCTTCCTCAACAGTAATTGATGCGAAATCCTTATCAATAGGTCTAGCCTCCCCTGCCTCAACTTCAGCCTCGTCAACCAGTACCTCAAAAGAATTGTGAATTGGCAACTTTTCTATTGTGCTATTCCTCTGTTGTTGATGCGGCAATTCCCCTTCCTCTAGTTCAACATTGAGGTCAAATTGTTTGTTCAGTGCTGAATCCTCTACAGGAGATATGTTATGGAAGTTGTCGTGAGGCTGTGAGTCTGGTCCCTTGACCACTGTGTTACTATGACAAGGAACTGTCATGCTGTTCTTACCATTCAAGCTTAGTTTAGGCATGGTTTTGGCCGTAACAGGGTGAGTCTTTCTGTTGGTAATAACAGTGCCTTCAACATTAGTGTTGGAGTTCAGTTTGGTGCAGTTTTGTATGATGTGGCCAAGCATTTTACAGTGTGAACAAAACAAGGGATGTTTCTCATATTGAATGGAGATCGAGAGAGCATGGTCCTCTAATTCCACTACCACAGATTCAAACAACTTTTCAGATAGATCCACATCTATTAAGACTCTAGCAAAGATTCCAAAACGTCTATTTTGTGTCGCCTCATCAATGGTTAGAGGTGTGCCTAAACCAGATGCAATTTCAAATAGAGTCTGTTTTTCCCAGTATTCTTGAGGTAAATTCAGGAATCTTACCCAAATTTGAGCATGAGTCTGGGTTTGAGCTTGAGGTGCGAAGTTCTTGGACCAGCAATAGAAACGAAGCAGTCCAGGCCTTAGATTCACCGTTCCAAGTGCCCAAATTCTGCGCATATCTTCAATTGAGTTGAAGTTGAACTCGAAAAACCCCTTTCCCAGCGGAATCAGACTCCAATTGTGAAGATTTGGCCATAGATTTTGGAGCTTGGCCTTCAAAGCTTGCGTAGTTAAAGGATTGTCCCCTTTGTGAAGAGTTAAGCGCCCATGAAGATGTGTTTTGCACGCTGCTAAGCCAGATTCATAAGCAGCTCTAGAAATTCGAATACGCACTGAATCCCCCATTACCACTTTGGGAGGAAGATGAGCCAGAAAAGAGTCACCGGAGACCTCACCGGAGAGTGCTTGTGCGAAGGTTTTGACGGAATCTTGGGATTTCATCGGAGCTTGCACCTGTTTATCCACCGTCGAGTCCAATGCTGCCATAAACGGCCAAGGACAAACCATACCGGAGATCAAAGAAGCGAACCAGGGTTAGATCCTCGCGGAGAGAGAGCAGATCCACAAACTCAGAGGAGATTCAGA
>OX326969.1:47500-49293 GCA_946800305.1 Medicago arabica
TTTAGGGTTTAGGGTTTAGGGTTTAGGGTTTAGGGTTTAGGGTTTAGGGTTTAGGGTTTAGGGTTTAGGGTTTAGGGTTTAGGGTTTAGGGTTTAGGGTTTAGGGTTTAGGGTTTAGGGTTTAGGGTTTAGGGTTTAGGGTTTAGGGTTTAGGGTTTAGGGTTTAGGGTTTAGGGTTTAGGGTTTAGGGTTTAGGGTTTAGGGTTTAGGGTTTAGGGTTTAGGGTTTAGGGTTTAGGGTTTAGGGTTTAGGGTTTAGGGTTTAGGGTTTAGGGTTTAGGGTTTAGGGTTTAGGGTTTAGGGTTTAGGGTTTAGGGTTTAGGGTTTAGGGTTTAGGGTTTAGGGTTTAGGGTTTAGGGTTTAGGGTTTAGGGTTTAGGGTTTAGGGTTTAGGGTTTAGGGTTTAGGGTTTAGGGTTTAGGGTTTAGGGTTTAGGGTTTAGGGTTTAGGGTTTAGGGTTTAGGGTTTAGGGTTTAGGGTTTAGGGTTTAGGGTTTAGGGTTTAGGGTTTAGGGTTTAGGGTTTAGGGTTTAGGGTTTAGGGTTTAGGGTTTAGGGTTTAGGGTTTAGGGTTTAGGGTTTAGGGTTTAGGGTTTAGGGTTTAGGGTTTAGGGTTTAGGGTTTAGGGTTTAGGGTTTAGGGTTTAGGGTTTAGGGTTTAGGGTTTAGGGTTTAGGGTTTAGGGTTTAGGGTTTAGGGTTTAGGGTTTAGGGTTTAGGGTTTAGGGTTTAGGGTTTAGGGTTTAGGGTTTAGGGTTTAGGGTTTAGGGTTTAGGGTTTAGGGTTTAGGGTTTAGGGTTTAGGGTTTAGGGTTTAGGGTTTAGGGTTTAGGGTTTAGGGTTTAGGGTTTAGGGTTTAGGGTTTAGGGTTTAGGGTTTAGGGTTTAGGGTTTAGGGTTTAGGGTTTAGGGTTTAGGGTTTAGGGTTTAGGGTTTAGGGTTTAGGGTTTAGGGTTTAGGGTTTAGGGTTTAGGGTTTAGGGTTTAGGGTTTAGGGTTTAGGGTTTAGGGTTTAGGGTTTAGGGTTTAGGGTTTAGGGTTTAGGGTTTAGGGTTTAGGGTTTAGGGTTTAGGGTTTAGGGTTTAGGGTTTAGGGTTTAGGGTTTAGGGTTTAGGGTTTAGGGTTTAGGGTTTAGGGTTTAGGGTTTAGGGTTTAGGGTTTAGGGTTTAGGGTTTAGGGTTTAGGGTTTAGGGTTTAGGGTTTAGGGTTTAGGGTTTAGGGTTTAGGGTTTAGGGTTTAGGGTTTAGGGTTTAGGGTTTAGGGTTTAGGGTTTAGGGTTTAGGGTTTAGGGTTTAGGGTTTAGGGTTTAGGGTTTAGGGTTTAGGGTTTAGGGTTTAGGGTTTAGGGTTTAGGGTTTAGGGTTTAGGGTTTAGGGTTTAGGGTTTAGGGTTTAGGGTTTAGGGTTTAGGGTTTAGGGTTTAGGGTTTAGGGTTTAGGGTTTAGGGTTTAGGGTTTAGGGTTTAGGGTTTAGGGTTTAGGGTTTAGGGTTTAGGGTTTAGGGTTTAGGGTTTAGGGTTTAGGGTTTAGGGTTTGGGGTTTAGGGTTTAGGGTTTAGGGTTTAGGGTTTAGGGTTTAGGGTTTAGGGTTTAGGGTTTAGGGTTTAGGGGTTTAGGGTTTTTGGGTTTAGGGTTTAGGGTTTAGGGTTTAGGGTTTAGGGTTTAGGGTTTAGGGTTTAGGGTTTAGGGTTTAGGGTTTAGGAGGGTTTAGGGTTTAGGGTTTAGGGTTAGGGTTTAGGGTTTAGGGTTTAGGGTGTAGGGTTTAGGGGTTTAGGGTTTAGGGTTTGGGTTGTGGGTTTAGGGTTTT